>PVKS010000766.1:0-26699 GCA_004027875.1 Aplodontia rufa | reverse complement strand
TTACAATTGTATAATAACAACTCAATAAAAAAATTTTTAAAAATCGATTCAATGGATTTAAAATTTTAAGTATAAGACCTCAAACTGGGGAAATGCTAGAAGAAAACAGGGAAAATGCTTCAAGACCTTGGAAAAGGCAAGGATTTCTGGGACAAGACCCCAAAAGCACAGAAAACAAGCAAAAATAGATAAATAACATCAAACTAAAAAGCTTCTGCACAGCAAAGAAGATAATCAACAGAGTGAAAAGGCAACCTACAGAATGGGAGAAAATACCTGCAAACTATAGCTTAAAGAAGGGGTTCATATGCAGAAAATACACAGAAAACTCAATAACAAAAAATCAAAGAGCCAGCTTTAAAAATGGAAAAGGTACACTTCTCAAAGGAAGACACACAGGGGCTGGAGTGGTGTGGTGGTTCAGTGGTTATGGTGCTTGCCTGGCACACATAACGATGCAAGTTTGAACCCCAGCACCACATACACAACGAAGTGTCGGAGCAACAACAAAAGCCACATGAAAAACTAAATAAAACTGATTCTCTCTTAAAAAAAAAAAAAAGACAAATGGCCAACAGATATATGAAAAAAATACTCAACGTCACTAATCATCAGGAAATTCCAAGTCAAAACTACCATGAGCAATTATTATATCACTCCAGTTATAATGGGTATTATTAAAAAGACATCTTAAGATAAGTACTGGCAAGGATATGGAGAAAAGGCAACCCATGCACTCAGTAAGAATGTAAATTAAAACAGCCATTACGGAAAAAAGAGTATAGAGGGTGCTCAAAAACTTAAAAATGAAACTACCATGTAATCTAGCAACCCCACTACTGGGCATAAATTTAAAGAAAATGAAATCAGTATGTAAATGAGACATCTGTATTCGCATATTCATTGCAACACTATCTACAATAGCCAAGAAAAGGAAACAACCTAGGTATCCACCAACTGATGAATGGATAAGGAAAAAGTAGTAAGTATATACAAAGTAACAGTGTTCAGCCGCAAAAGAATAAAATCCTGTCACTGACATCCGTATGGATGGCACAGGTGATTCTTATGTTAAATGAAAATAAGCCAGACACAGAAAGACAACACATGATCTCACTCATGTGCAATCTTAAAAAAAAATGGTCTCAAAGTTAAGAGTAGACTGGTGGTTATGAGGTTGGGGAAGAGTAGCGGAGAGGGAAATGGGATGATCAATACACTCTAAGTTATAAATTAAGAGTAAGAAGTTTGGCTATGCTATTGCCAAATTGGGACACTATAGAAAGCAATTAAATATTGTGTAGTTTAAAATGTTAGAAGAAAAGATATTGAGTGCTTTCACATTCAAGAAATAAAAAATGCTGAAAAAATAAGATATGCCTAATTATTTGTGCTCTACCAGATCTACATTCCCAGCCCATGATCTGATTTAAACATTACACAATGTACTCTACACAATATATGAAAATATGATTCCCCAATTAATATGCATAATTTTTATTTTATGTATCAATTTAAATAAAGCATCAAATTATTAATATAACTAAGTGAAAAACATTTAAGTTTTATATACTCTGGAAAAAAAAGTTCACACCTGATCCTGAGTCACAATCAAAAAGAAAGTATACTAAAAATGGTGTATAAAATCACTGTAGGCTCTATGTAAAAGCAAAAATAAATTTCATGTTTAAATTTGAGTCCTATCCCCAAGATGATCTCTATATAATGAGATCATGTCTATAATAATGAATACATATAAGTATTAAAAAACACTTCTGGTTCCAAGCACTAGGCACATTCAACCTGTACTCCCCAAAACAATGAAACAAGTTAGATGATTTAGGATACTGCTTTCCCAGTATACAGAGAAATTAACTATCTAAAGATAAGCTGTGGTGGCTAAGCATGTTTCCAATGGTCACTTTGTACTGCTTTGCTGCCCAATAAAATGAGCCCTTTCTTATGATATTTTAAGTTCCCAACAGTGCTCAGGCAACTTTTAATTATGTCACCTTTTCTAAACACAATTCCACTGCAACACAGAAAAACAATGACTAAATTTACTTCAGTGCTTAAAAGGAATAATCTTCCTATACAACACTTTGTATTCTTCAATGACATGCTTCCACATAATAGTGGGGGCAGTGGAGATGGCTCAGGAGTAGAGCACTTGCCAAGCATGTGGGAGGACCCAGGTTGGATCCCCAGCATCACATACACAACTAAGTGGAAGAAAAAGAAAAACCAGATGAAAAAATAAAATTAACTCTCTGTTTAAAAAAAAAAACAACAACAACAACTAATAGTAAGATTCTACATTTCACATTAGTGTAAACACAATCTAAAGCCTTAAATAACTCCTAAGACTGCTTAGAAAATTTAGAACTTTGTGATTCATACCCAATGAGGATTAACAATAAAAAAAGTAATCTACATTACCAATTAAAATGTGATTCTTATTCTCCTCTGGATCATTCACTCCATGATAAATGAATTCTCATGGTCACTTAACTCTCGGTCTGATTAAGAAGCAAGAGGAAAACAAACACAAAACTATGGGAAGGAAGGAAGGGAGGAAGAAAAGGAGAAAAAAAGGGAGTAAGTTCAGACCTCAGGAAGTTCAAGTATTAAGAACCTCAGTTAAGAAACTCAGACATGAAGACTTCAATGAAATTCTTTCAACTACAAAGTGTCCAAATTGTTGTTACTCTTGTAATTCACTGAAAACAGGGATAGAAAACAGTATACTAACAACTAGCTCTGTTCCTAGTCTGCTGCTGCTGCCGCCACCACCACCCATATACTGCCTGCACAACACATCCAACCATAGTAACCTCTTACAAATACAAACTTAATGATGTACCCAGCACAACCTAGCTCCCTATATACTGAAAGGGATTACATACGCATATATACACGTGTATGGGCTTATGTGTTTAGTATAACCATTTATACTTTAAGAAATTATACACACACACATACATACATACATACACGTTGAATTAATTATAGCATTGTTTTTTCAGTCAGTGGGATGAAGCACTAATAAATCATGAAAACAATTTAGTACATCATGACCAAAATTATTTTTAACAAAACAGAACTGAAAAGGGGAAAGAAAACATAAGTACAGCTGATACTTATTACTCACAAATTCCAATATTTGTAAATTCACCTACTCACTAAATAGTATTTGTGACGCTAAAATTAATGTAGCACTTTTAAAGTCATTTGTGGACACATGCAGAGCAGTGAAGAATTTGAGTCACCCAACACATATGTTCCCAAATAAGGTTAAACATGGAGACACTTCCTCCTTGTTTTAGATCTTACACTATAAACAAATATCTTTCTCACATTCTATTTAGTGCCAGATTTTCATATTTTTGTACTTTTTGTTTTACTGTCCAAAGGGGCCCCCAAACACAGTAAAGGACAGTCTAGTGTTCCTAAGACAAGAAGGCTATGATGTGCCTTAAAAATGTAGGTTATATAACTTTTGTTCAGATATGAGTTAACAATGCTGCTGGCTGTGAGTTCCATATCAATGACATGTATTAAATGGGGTACTTTAAAATAGAAAAAAGCATAAAACAAAATTTACATATTCATTAGTTAAACCAAGCCAGAGGTCGCAGGAACCTAACAATATATGTTCCTTAAGAATCATGGTTCAGTATTCAATAATTCTGTGCCCATGGTAACTTTATAGAACATTAAATAACTTAAATAATGAAAATCAACTGCATTTATGTATAGGTATATGTGTGTGTCTAAGTACCCCTTATTTCAGTTATACATTCACAATGAGTCAGTTCAAAAGTTTGAAAGTCAACTGATTAGAGCAAGACAAATCCTGAAAAAGGTGTCAAAATGTTAAGACAAAAAGGCATGGATTATGGGTACACACTCAAACTTTTTTTCTACCAAGATAAATCATCCTACATCACAATTACTTCTAAATTATGACTTGATTGATAATCTTCATGTGAATTTTATAAAAGCATCAAGATATTCTAATGTGTGACCAAAATAAGAACCACTATTCCAACTTTTAATGTGATGGTTCTCCAAACTGGGTTCCTAGACAAGCAGCATCAGGCTCACCTGGGAACACTTCCAAAATATAAACTCTCAGACCACAAACTAGACTTACTGAATCAGATACTATGGGATAAGACCCAGAGAACTGTTTTAACAAACCCTCCAAGGGTTTCTGATGCATGTTCAAGTTTGAGAACTGCTGACCTAAATCTTTTTATATTTCTTTTGGGAGTATTTTGAAAATCCTGATGAATTCTGCTAAAGTGGCTGAGCTATTTCTAATAAAGGTAACAGGTAACTCCGACTGACCAAGTACCTACAATGTATAGATCTTTTTTTTTTCTCTTCTCTTTTTTAAAGACAGAGGAAGAGAAGACAGACATAATCAACTTTATTTACTTTTTCATCTGGTTTTCATTGCTCTGACACTCAAACTGTGTATGTGGTGCTAGGGTTTGAACCCAGGTCCTAACACATACCAGGCAAGGTGATACAGCTGAGCCACAACTCCACCCCCAATCTTCTTCCAAGCACTTTATAGAAAACAGCCAAAATAAGTAAAACCTATGCATTGCTTGTACAATAATCAAGCAGCACTATTTCTATATGACATCCTTCCTGCTTCTTTTCCTCAGAACTCTTTTAATAGGCACCATTTGTAATACACTTTCACCTGTCCTGAATGATGAAATCTACATTACACCATAAAAATTGTTTCAACCTTCTAACAACACTCAGGTATTACACACTTCCCCATAGGAAAGTAATGACGTTCTGAAAATACCATGGAATTCTGACACACAGAACAATCACTTCAAGACTAATGTGTGAAATATAATTCAATAGTATGTTATAGTGAATTAGTTATTACATGAATTCATTAATACTCTCATTCAAATCATGTCCCTTATGATATAAAATTTCCATAGCATCAATTTTATCTGTCATGTTAACACAATATAGCACATATGAAATAATCTGTACAACTCCTTTTTCCCATACAGGACTCTCAGCTGCCTAAAAATAGGTATCATATCTTATTCCTGTATCAAAAATATAGCAGGTATTGCTCATTCAGCCAATAAACATTTAGTAAGCAGCTACCATATGCCCTTTTCTATTCCAAATGAAGAGGGATACAAAGATAATAGACACACGATCCCTATGTTCATAGGGCTATATGCTGAATCAATAAATATCATAAACAACTTCAGCAAAAGTTTGAGAGGGCAGTCTGTAGCAAATATCGGGCTTGCTAACATGATAACTGAAAATAAGGCAGCTTTCTTAAACAGCGCATCCCCTATAATTGCTCTTCTGATCCAACCTGCTACTTTAAGCTATTAATAAATGTTAAAAGCTGGATACAGTGACACATGCCTGTAATCCCAAGGTAACTGGGAGGCTGAAATAGGAGGACTACAAGTCTGTGGCCAGCCTTGGCAACTTAGTGAGACATTGTCTCAAAAATAAAAAAAAATTGGGGTTGGAGATTTAGCTCAGTGGCACAGCGCTTGACTAGCATGTGCAAGGAAGGCCCCGAGTTTGGTCCTCAGCCCTGAAAAGAGAAAAAAAAAGAAAAAGGGCTGGGGTGTACTTCAGTTGCCCGTGCATTCAATCCCCACTACCAGGAGAGGAAAAAAAGGTGGAGAAAATATACTAACAAGTCGCTTAATTGTTAATTAATCTGATTTTTCTTTTTTTAAAGAGAGGGACAGTGAGAGAGAGAGAGAGGGACAGTGAGAGAGAAAAAGAGAATCAATTTTACTTAGTTTTTCATGTGGCTTTCATTGCTCCAACACTTCATTGTATACGTGGTACTGGAGTTCAAACCTGCATTCTCATGTATGCCGGCCGGGCAAGTGCCATAACCACTGAGCCACTGCTCCAGCCGGATTTTAATTTTTTAAAAATAGGAATATAAACAAAAGTCCTATACATAATGCAAGACTTTACTAACAACCAAATTCTCAAAGGGGAATGACAGGTTAAGGTTTGCTATCCAAACTTCAAAAACCCAAAAGAAAGCTATAATTTGCCAATTCTCAAATCATCAGAGATTTTACAATCAAAGTTATTTGATTTTTATGACTCTACACTGAGAAATTAATTTTGAAGTGACATCATTCACTTGTAAAACAAGCACAAGAGAAATTATTGACTACCTTACCAAGTAAAAAGCATCTCCCTAGAAATATTTCTATCACACACACACAATCTAATTAGCTGCCTCTGTGGAGTTATGGATCTGAAGAAGGAAGGGCACTTACTGTTTATGTGTACCCTTTTGTAGTGTTAAATTTTGATATTCAAATTGTGTGGACCTATTATTTTCAATTTAAGAAAGCTAATAGAATGTATCTTAAAAATGAAATTCTGTGGGCTGGAGCGGTGGCTCAGCGGTTTCGGCGCTTGCCTGGCAAGTACGAGGACCCGGGTTCAAACCCCAGCACCACGTACACAGCTAAGTGTTGGAGCAACTAAGGCCATGTGAAAAACTAAATAAAGTTGTTTCTCTCTTTCTCTGTCTCTCTCACTGTCCCTCTCTCTTTAAAAAAAAAAAAAATGAAATTCTGCTTATAGTAGTATCTCCTTTTTTATGATGGCAATAAAATCTACAGCCTGCCTGTATATTTGGGACTAGGATAACAGAGGAACAGAATTGGCCACTGGGCCATGGAAATTTTCCAAAGGAGTTCTGAACCTCAGATCTTAGATCTTCAAAACATCCAAAGAAAGAACTGAGGGGTCTGTGAACTTGCATGAGGAAAGCAATTTCTTTAAGTCCCCTAGCCTCTAATAAATTCAACATTTCCTTCATTAACAAATATAGATCTGTAGTACTAGCAATATCTATGACTACCTATACCAACAGAAATCACAGATCTTTTCATACCATGTTACAGTGGCTGCCATTTGTCAAAATATTGTTTATAGTCATCACTATTACAAAATTAAGAGAATCAGATCCAACTTTACATCCTGTTTCAAATGTGCTACTAATATTAAAAACTGATTAAACTGGGTATGGTCCAAGAAACTTGTCATCCCAGTCACTCAGGAGGCTGAGCTGGGAGGATCACAAGTTCAAGGCCAGCTTAAGGAACTTAAGTGAGACCCTTTCTAAAAATAAAAAGGGCTGGGAACATAGATCAGTGGTAAAGTATCCCTAGGTTCAATTCTCAGTACCAGAAAAAACAAACACCCTACCATTTATATGTTCTGATAATATCAAGTATTTAAACATAATTGGTTTATCTGATTTTGTACATTCTAAAGGGGTTTTACCAGACTGTCAAGAGTCCATGACACCAAAAAAGAAAAAATTAAGAAGTCCTAGATTATGGTTCTCAACTCAGGTATAAGAACCCCCCATTTAGAAATTGAGGAGGAAGCATTTTTGGATTATGTGAACTAGAATGTTACTAGAAATTAATGGGCAGCATAAACACATTTTGTTTTGTTTCTGTTTTGTCTGCAACAGTCCCAGTATCACCAACTACAAATTGAATGTTAATAATATTCCAGTTGAAAAACATGGCAGAAATCAATACATGGCATAACTACCCTCTTCAGTATTCTACTTTCCAAAGTCTCCAAACATATAATTCATCCCAATGTTCACTGGTATTTAGAATATTTCTCTTTATTTACTTCTTTCATGTACACTATCCACCAAAGAGACTTCCATCACTAAAATCTATTTTCCCTCCATGACCAATCTTAATCTATCCAACCTTTAAAAAGAAATCAAATATGAACAATAAATACAATATTTAACTATCAATTATCCAGGACCCAATTATTACTCTAAGAACTAGCTGAAGATCTAATTCTTTATCCACTAATTTTCAAGGTCTTTAATCTTTTAATCAATTTGATTGTTAACTGTTCTACTACAGAACAGAGAAAGAAGGAAGAAAATATACATATTAATTTACACATGCTTTACAGCTATAAAAATACATTGGCAGAAAAAATGTGAAAGTATCATCAAAGAATTATGTACAAAGATACTCTATATATTTTACACTTTTGTATATGTTATTCTGTGTAACTGAAAATAGGTAAAGTGGCAGAGGTCACAGGACTGGAATCTGTCACAATTTTAAAATTCCAACAACTTTATCAAATTAGCAGTAAAACAGCTGCCTGTCATCTCCCCAATCAACAATCAAAAAAACAAAACAAAACACCCCCCCCAAAAAAAAAAAAAACAAGAAAAGGAAGAGAAGGAGGGGGGGAATATCTGGAAAGAAAATGTGAATTAGAGAACTAGCAAACAGGTTGATTCATCCACTCTGCTGCCGCATTCTCTCTGACCTCACAACATACTAGCCTGATGGGGGTGGAGGAAGACAGATACAAGCAAATGGTACTGAAGAAAATCTGGAAGTGACTGCCATTATCCTTCATAATATTAAGTCCACAAGAAACAGTTCTGAGCAATAAAGCAGGCAAATTTGAAGTTGTATTCCATTTATATAGTATAGAAAAGGCAAAAAAAAAATCAAGGATTAGCTTTAAGATAAAAATCAATCATGACAGACTTTCTGCAACATTAGTCTCTTTCATGGCTTATTTCTATCGGCCTTTCCTCCCCTCTGCTGTCCCTATGTACTCATTCATTACCATTTCTGCACTTCAGCTCTATTTAAAACTCAATGAAGATATAGAGCTGTACATTTAGTGATACAACCAAACTCAATTCAAGGGGTCAGCAGCATCATGGTCAATGCCTATATTACAAATTTTCAGTCACATCAGGAAGTGACAGAAGTGCCTGGGTTGCTATCCGCTTGCCTTAGATAATAAATAAAACAGATATGATAAGCCAGGCATGGTGGAACACACTTGTAATCCCAACAGTTTGGGAGGCTGAGGCAGGAGGATCACCAAGTTCGAGGTCAGCCTCAGCAACTTAGCAAGGCCCTAAGCAAATTACTGTAACCTTGTTTCAAAATAAAATAAAATGTAAAATAAATTACAATATATAAAAAAGGGCTGGGAATTCAACTCAGTAGTAAAAGCATCTCTGGGTTCAATCCCCAGAATCCCATCCCCCAATATCATAATGTCCTTAAAGCATTTTTTTAGTCTGGTTGGGAGAAGAAGTGTATATATATTCTCTTTCTCACACACACACATTCCCTCACACATAACTTTCACATGTGCACCCTTACACAAGAATTCAAGTAAGAAACATAAGCTACTAAAAACTGAATAAAAACACTACCAAAATTCTGAACATTTAACAGCAATGAATAAGAGTAGTAAAGACAGTAAATGAAAATGAAAATTAGAGAAATGATCATCTCCAAAATATGTGGAGTGTATTGCTCTATTGATTTTCAGGAAAAATTAGTATCAAATAGTGGATAAATGTAATTGAGCCTCATTATAAAAGAACTCCAAACCAAGACGATAGCATTCTAATGAGATGCTAAGGAGTTAAACCTTAAGCGTCAGTATTCTTTTAATATTAAGTGTCACGTTAGCATTAATATTTTTTTAATCCTTAGTGTCTCATTTGTTTGCTCTTTTTATCTAATTAAGTCTGGACAATATGCCCAGTAGACAGACATCTGAATTCATAGATGCAAGTAATTTTTTTTTTTAAAGAGAGGGACAATGAGAGAGCGAGAAAGAATCAATTTTATTTAGTTTTTCACATGACTTTTGCTGCTCCAAGACTTCATTGGGTACAAGGTGCTGGGGTTTGAACTCACGTACTTGCGCATGCCGGACAAGCACCGTAACTGCTGAGCCAGTGCTCCAGCCCAATGCAAGTAATTTTTAAAGCAAAGGTAATTTAAAGATCTTTCAGTCCACTTCTATTTTATTTTTTAAATTAGTACATTATAATTATACATAATAGTGGGTTCATTGTGACATATTCATAAATGCACATAAATTTGCTCCATTTGTTCCCCAGCACTTCTCCTCCACTGACTAGTTCCATTTTAGAAATGAAGAAACTAAGGGCCATAAGGGTTTAATAATTTAAGGCCCACAAAACTCATCCCTACGACAAAGTTAATAAGTGTGAAGGACTTGCTTTCTTTAAAAGGACTTGAAGACTTTTCCAGCCCTTAATTCCAAGTTTTTTAAATGTCATACCAACAAAATACTCTAATCCCATTAAAACACCTTACCCATTTACAGTTTTAAAAACAAACTAGTAGGGCTAGAGCAGTGGCTGGCGGTTGCCTGGCACGCACGAGGAGGACACACGTTCGAACCCTAGCACCAACTACACAACCAAGAGTCGGAGCAACAAAGGCCACACAAAAAACTAAATAAAATGGATTTTCTCTTTCTTTCTCTTACTGTCCCTCTCACTCTTAAAAAAGGGGGCGGGGCCTGTAGCGGTGGCTTGGTGGTTACAGTGATTGCCTGGCATGCATGAGTACACAAGTTCAAACTCCAGCACCACATACACAAGGAAGTGTCCCAGGAATAAAAGTCACATGAAAAACTAAATAAAAAATTGCTTCTTTCTCTCTCACTGTCCCCTCTTTCTTAAAAAAAAGTATACAAATTCACCTTAAGAAAAACCATGGATTAAAGCAACTTCCTAACTTCATGATCACATCATGTTATATACCCATCTGTAATAGCTCTCTCAAGTCAGCTCCCTGATAGGCAGACTTAAAATAGATACCTGATGCAATCCAGACCTATAATGCTCTCCATCTCAAGAACCTGCAATTTTGAATGGTAAGAAATATTACAATAATAGTAATACCTAATATTTATTGCAGGCCACAAACTATTCATTCCCTCAACAACCCCATGGGATTTTATAAAGTTAATGACATTAATAATGTTCTATAACATGATGATGTTAATCTGCACAAGGGCTCAAACCTACACAGCCTGGCTCCTGAACACATGCAGTTAAATATCCTACGCTGTTTTTCAAAAATGCGGTACTATAGCTGGCCTCAGTTGTGCACACTTCTAACCCAAGGTTCAATCCCTGGCACCAAAAAAAAAAAAAAGGAAGCTGTTAAGAGTTCAGTAATATAAATATCACTTGCTGCTGAAGGGCCTATCGCTGCCCTATTTCCAGGCCTTCTGACTTACTATTCAACCCTTCCTTAGAATCTGTGTGACAACTCCCAAGTTCCTTAAAATAACCAGATTTGGTTTCTGTTACTTAAAAACATCCTAACCATCCCAGCCTTCAAATAATTGGAGGGCCTCATTTTTTTCATAACTGATAGAGATGAAATCTAAACCTACACTACAGACAAAACATTCTTTTATATTTTTCAAAGATATATATATCCATCAACATTATCATTCCGGTAAGTAAACTTTTATTGACTCCACCATGCCTATGGGATAATAAAGGGCAGAACAGTAAAGCTATAATGGATCTTAGATATCATTTTTTTCTCGAGCCAACCATTTAACAAATGAAGAAGCAGTATAACAATGAAGCTCACAGCTCTGGAGCCAATCAGCCACAGGGCCTGACTTCTAATTCTAGCTCTATTACGATCTCTTTAGGTAGGTGATTTGCCTGTTTTCTTTAATTTCTAAAACTTCAATTTCTCCCTCTGGGAAAGAGATAATAGCATTTCACACCTTATTATAATGAGCTCTAAACCTTCTACTGAATTTAACAAACCATACGGTTCAACACTATCAAAAAATGTTAACCGTGATGACTGTGATGAACAACCTGAGGTTTAGAGAGGATAGGCAACTTTGCAAATTACATGGCCACTTAATGACAAAACCAAAATTAAAAACAGTAACTCAGACTTTCACCTCAAAAGATCTTTCTTTTACACTACCCTACCAACTCCTGGGCCCAACATTCAAAACGCTCTGTAGTCTGGTATAATTTCACATTTTTTTTTCAACCTAATCACCATACCAATTTTTATTCACTTATTCATCAAATATTTACTGAGTGACTATTACATGCTAAATCATTTCAGTGATGAAAATATAGAAGGGTACAAAGGAAGAAAAGAAATAAAAAGATGTCTGTACATCAAGAAGAAAAAAAGAAGACCTAAGAGAGTAATAGTGCTACATCAGCAGCAGGAGAAGGATAAGGACAGACAGAAAACATGAAAGTACCTTTCTTTTCATCTAGTTAACATCCACAAAACTTGCTTTAAACATTCCTTTACTCAAATATTTTTTTCAACATACATCCCACAAACAAAAACCTGAACTGTTATCTTTCTCCCATTAAAGCTGTTCTATACATTAAATTTTCACTCCCTCAACTACACTACTTAACTTCTTCTAATGCTCTTTTGTCACGATGATTTAAGCAAGTATTATCGCTAATTTTCCAAATACTATACATGTTTCTTTCCTGTCTCAAGTTCCATGAAATCAATGTATTTTTTTTAGTCCTTAACAACATGCTGACCCAAACTCACACAAACTTTTTATATACAAACCACTTTAAATACTCAATGTATTATTAAGATAACACCTGGCATTTAGTTAATACCTGTCATATCATTTGCTTTTTTTTTTAAGCGAGAAAGAGTCAAATTTATTTATTTTTTTCATCAGGTTTTGTTCTTTTGACAATTATGTATGTGGTGCTGGGGTTCAAACCCAGGTCCTCCCACATGCCAGGCAAGCACTCTACCACTGAGTCATCTCTCCAGCCCCATGTCATTTGCTTTTGCTTAAAGAAATGTTTCATGCTTTTACATCAATTTATAAAACTGCATTTTATATCTTCTGCAGAACCTCTCTATTAAGAAACATGAAATAGGGCTGGAGTGGTGGCTCACCAGCTACAGCGCTTGCCTGGCATGCACAAAGACTCAAGTTCCAATCCCAACACTGAGAACACAACGAAGTGTTGCAGCAATGAAAGTCACATGCAAAACTAAATAGTTTTTAAAACGGATTCCCTCTTTCTCTCTCACTGTCCCTCTCTCTTAAAAGAAACGTGAAATAAATTAGTGCCAAGTTGTCACTGAAATGACAATTAAAATCAGTCATAATATTTTACTTTAAAAAAAAGCAAAATCACAGAATTCACAGACTTTGGCTCATGCTGACATGACAAAATATCTCAAGACTACTTGTATCTGTGAGAGTTAATTTACATGATAAAGACTAATACTGCAGCCAGACTTATTTGTAAAAGGAATTATACATTTAACAGGAGAAAAATCTAAATAATAAAATGTAGTTTCCTTCAAATTTCTAATATGCATAAGATAACTCAAACAGTCAATGATAATGGTGAACATCGGGAGAAGCAAAGTTAATGAACTACTAAGAAAAAAGAAAATAAATCTGAAAAGCAAAGAGCAAAGTCAGGGCAGGGGATATAGCTCAGTGGTAGAGTTCATGCTTAATGTGCCCAGAAGCACAAGGAAAAGCAAAGTCAGAGTTAAATGATGAAAAACTACACTTTGTAATTTAATAGCCTGACCAAATGAATACCAGTTTTTTAAAATTCTCAGAATTACAAAAAGTAAAATATTTACAAAAATTGCAATGATCTTAACAATTGCTCAGATGATAATCCTGGGTTCTGTAAGAATCCTGAATGAAAGGACTGGTGATTCTGAGAATAG
Organism: Aplodontia rufa; assembly: GCA_004027875.1. Taxonomy (NCBI): domain Eukaryota; kingdom Metazoa; phylum Chordata; class Mammalia; order Rodentia; family Aplodontiidae; genus Aplodontia; species Aplodontia rufa. The sequence continues at coordinate 13,080 of PVKS010000766.1, read as the reverse complement.
TTTTTTGTGATATCAAAGTCAAGAGCTTGAATTTTATTCCTGTCCATTACTAGCAGTAAGACTTTTCAGTTTCCTCAACTATAAAATAGGAAACTGCAGCACCTTTTAGGGCTGTTACTAGAATTAAATGATAATAAAACACCAAACACATTTCAAATATCCAACAACAGATGAACAGAAAGTATTATCAATTCACTGGAATACTATATGGCAATAAAAAGGAACAGACCAATGCACACAACAAAGATTAATAAATATTAAATATATCACAGAGAGCAAAAGAAGCCTAATACAAACAAACATGTATGCCTCCATTTACATATAATTCTACAGTGAAAGAAAAAAATATCAGTGACTGCTGGGAACTAGGAGCAGAGAAGGACTAGTTCCAAAGGAACAAAAGGAAATTTTTACCAGTTCTGGAAACATTCCATATCTTGTTTCCACAGGTGTCTACACTTGTCAAAACTCATCAAACCCTACCATGTAAATGAGTACATCTCATTGTACATAAAATTATACTAAAAAATAAGTTGATGTTTAAAAGGATTAAATGAAATATATGTAGTCTTTAGCACAGTATTTGGGGCATACAAAGTATTCAATAAATGATACATATTATTTAAAACAATAACTACCACCTTACAACACTCATGAGGTAGTAGCAGAATCAATGACTACCTAATTTTTCTGGTTTACAGTCTAAATAAACATACGTTTGCAGTATTTGACCTACACCAAGTGCCATGAGTATTACTGAAGGGTATTAACTGGCATAGCTTAGGCAACTGACAATGAAAAGAGGGTAGGGATGTGGCTCAGTGGTAGTACACTTGTATAGCATGCAAAAATCCCTGGGTTCCATCCCTAGCACCACAAAAAGTGGGTGGGGGGCTAAAAGAATGATATGATCAATAATAACAGGAGTAGTGTCACCAAAGATAAAAGATACCTAAACTAACTTATCTAGGCATCTCAAAATGTAACTCAAAATTATCAATGACCATATAAACAAACTCCAATGACATTCCAATAGTTACAAGGAGAAGACAGTCCTTAATTTTATGAAGAAAGGATGAAGTGAAAGGGGGACCAAGGGGGCAAGTTAACCATGAAGTCTTCAAAATGAAGTCATGGATTTTGCCAACCAAACAGGAAAGGACAGCTTAGAGACATCCATCTACACTTATAAATCTATAGGCCAAGAGTAGTGTTGTTTTTTTTTTTTCTTTTTAACAAGTCTTGGATTTTAAAAAAAATTGGGCTGGAGCGTGGTTCAACGGTTACAGCACTTGCCTGGCACGTGCGAGGACGCAGGTTCAAATCCCAGCATCACACATGCAATGAAGTGTCAGAGAAACAAAAGCTATATGAAAAACTAAAAACTGATTCTCTCTTCCTCTCTCACTGTCCCTCTCTCTCTTAAAAAAAAATTACTAATAAAAATAACCACTTAAGACATCTAGATATTGGAAGCTGAACTGAAATACAATTCAAGTGAAACAAAACACTTGTGGAACTTATATTTTACTACTGCTTAGAACTTTTTTAAAGCAGAATTTTTTTTTTCTTAATTCTACATTCTACTTAAAAACAGAATTCTTGAAAATACAAGACTAGAGGAACTGAATGGGCTATCACTGATGAAAGTGCAGTATTCTGGCATATATGTTATTAAATAAAAATAAAAGAAGAAGAAAAACTTAACATTCCAACTGGACATTCTGGTAAGTAACACTTTAGACTATAAATCTTATCTTAACCATTAGGGTCTGTTTTAACAACCTTCATTTGGGCCTGGCATGGTGGCACAGGCCTGTAATCCCAGCAACTCAGGAGGCTGAGGCAGGACGATAACAAGTTCCAGGCCAGCCTTGGCAACTTAGAGAGACCCTGTCTCAAAATTAAAAACAAAAGGGCTGGGGCCCTAGCTCAGAGGTAGAGAGACCCTGCATTCCATCACTGCAGATAGGGCGGGGGCAGAGAGGCTCCACTTCTAACATTAAAAAAGCAGAAAGGACTGGACAAAAAGTCAGCAAATTTCTGGGCTTTGACACTTTGTATCAAAATTTGGATTTTTTTTCTTTCTTAAAATTAGGCAGGTAAAGCAGGCTACTGAACAGAAATCAAGTTTAGTAATCATGCTCTAGATGGAAAAGCACAAGTTTTACTCAGAAAATTAATACTATAAAATTATGACAGGAACACTTACTTATGATACAACATAAAAGAAAAACTAATCTAAGTTTGCCCCCTAAACTAAGATAAAATACGTAGACATTTGGTAAACTGACAACCAAGTATTACACAGCCAAGTGCAAAAAAATAGTAAGAGCAGTATATCTTCCAGGGGTTAACTGTTTATTCTAGGACACGTGTCCTGACTAATATAATAGGATACAAGTAATTACACACAACATTGACACTTTTAAGACTCCTAAGTCACCTTTCTTTTTTGGGTCAAACCCCATAAAATAACAGGAAATTTCCAAAGTTGTGTTTCTTAAAGTTCAATCAATTCTTGTACATACTATTAACATTCTTTTAAAATTATCCTTTGCATGGAAAACTAAAGTTAAAAACAAATTTTATAAAACAAAAATAATTCTCACATCTGAATGAACTCTAAGCCTTACGCACTAATGCTAGATTTTGATCTTATTTTAATTGAATGTTCAGCATACTATATCCATATTCCTCTTCTAAAAATGTTAACACCAAACACCGAAGAGAAATATGATTAAATCAGAGCAGAAAGCAGTAATGACAGAGTAACAGAATGAGGTCAGAACTCGAGCAGCCAATGAAAGCTTAAGTGCATTTCCTGCAATATTAATAGTCAAAAGAGAAAACCAATCACAAAAACCTCGGGCTTTCTTTTGACAGTCACAGAAGCAAGAGAACCAATCCACACACGCCCGAAGTTGACAATAAGGCGGGACCGTAGGTTCATTGAAGAAATTCTGGAGGGTGCAGTTACTACGAACTTTGCATCCAAGTACCACCACTTCAGAGTCATTCTCTGCCTAGTCAAACGAAATGCAATTTTATGCAAAATTTAACTCGTACCGGAGGCAACATTTTTTGCCAAAGGACACTGTGTTACCAAAAACGTAACTGTCAATGTGGATGCACTGGGTCCTCAACTTCTGAAGCGCCTCCCTGCAAGGGCAGCTCTCCGCACGCGGCCGGTTTCTTTACAACGCGGCGCCCGGAGAGCCGACCGAGAAAGCAGGCAGAGCCCGCCCGCTCCGCGCCCCGCGGCCAGCGTCCGGCCGGGACCACTCTACAGCTACGTCTGGCTGGGCTGCGGAGGTCCCCGGCTCCGTGCTGCACCGCTCCCAGCCACTGCACCATCTCGGGCGGGGGAGTAAGGAACATCACCTTGCTGAAACGTGTTTGTTTTGAAAGCGTTTTATTTTCCTTAACTCATTGCATAGAACCCAGTGAAAAAAACAAATTTTCACGTAGGGGAAAAAATATTTCCCAGTCAAATGTTCCTTCGTCATTAACTCTGAAGCCGGGGAAATTAAAAAAAAAAAAAAAAGGTAAACAGAGGCTGTACGCCAAGTGCGGCCAGCGCATCCCCTGCGCCATTCCCGGCCGCCGCTTACGGCAAGGCCCCCTTACGGCAGCGTAAGCAGCGCAGCGAGCTAATCACAACACTGGGACGCAACAACATGGCGGCCGCGGGCGGGCGCTGCGCCGGCCGAGAGAGTTTACGCTACTCCGCCAGCGTAGAGTCCCATGCGTTGGAGCAGCAGCGGCGCCCTCCAGCGAGCGTAAAGCGCTCTGTGAATGGCAAGGCCCGACTGACAAAGGGGAGGGGGGAGGAGGGAAGGGGGGGTAATAAACACTCGAGTCCCTACCGATTCCTCCTCCTTCTCCATCCCGGTGGGCATCTGGGGCACGGCCCGGTTGATGGAGACGCAGTCGTTGAGATCAGGCATGTCCTTGCCGCGGTAGATAGGCAGCGGTTTGGCGGCGTCCAGCGCCCGCGCTCGGAAGGAGAGTTTACTCATTGTCTCCCCGCCTTACAGGAACAGCCCGGGCGGCGGCGGCGGGGCGGGCGGGGAGGGGGGGAGGACTCCCGCCGCCTCCTCCACCTCCTTCCTCAGTGCAGCGCGGCCGGCCCGCTCCTCCTCCTCCTCCTCACTGCCCCCGGCCACAGCATGGGCGCCCACCCCGCCCGAAAACAGCCCCCCGCCGCCCGCGGCCGCTTCCACACACTAGATCCGCCGCTCGCCCGCCCGATCCGCTCCCTGCGCCATGGCCAACATGGCGGACATTACCACAGCGGCGGCGAGCGATCCCGGCAGCCCGCGCGAGAGCGCGCCCCCGCCGCGGGGACGCGCCTCGCCCTCTCTCTCCCTCCCTCCTTCCTCTCCCTTCCCCTCCCTCGCCTGCCCACCCACTCTCTCTTCTGCGCGGCCGGCCGGCGGGAGCGTGCTCGGCCTCCGGCGCCTCGGGAAAGAGCGGGTGGCGGCGGCGCCCCTCCGCTTGCCGGCCGGCGAGTTCGCGGTGTGGCAGGTGCCAGGTGCGCAAGTTCCCCCGCGTCCCAGAGCATATGCCTCTGCCTCCGCGGCCGTGCCGCCCCACTCGATGGGTGCCCCGAAGGAAGGCGCCGGCGGAAGACGGCTGCGCTTAGCGGCTCCTGTGTGCCTGTGAGCGGGAACAGAAACTGTCCACTGCAGCCTCCCGAGCCCGTGCTTATAAAGCGCTGATCTCCAGGGCGCCCTGAGCATCTCCAATTCGCGCATCCCCGGGAGATGCGGAAGGTCCGTTCCGCCTGCCCGGAGGGGCGCAGCCCTGCCGCGTCTCCCCCACCGCGAAAACGCTGAGCGGTCTCAGCGCGTTTCCCCGCATCCTCTGTTCAGTACTCCTCCGAAGGAGCGCTGAGAACGAAGGCATCCTGGCTGAGCCTCGCCTTCACTAGGACGATGCTCACGGAAGCAACGAGGGTTAATGGTTTGAGACTGCCGAATGCAACAAGTGAACTGTCACCCAAACTTCAGTAGAATCATTTAGTGGATGGTAGATAGTTCTCTGATTTCAAAAATGTTGGAGTTCTTAAATGTTCAACTTAAAACCGTACATTTCCCAAGTGACCGATGTGTGTAAAAATACCTCGTGCTGTGAAGCTACAAATCTGATGATAAAGTTCTTGCCCTTATGGAGTTTTTCATGTTAATGGGATGACAAGACGGTGTGAAAGATGAATAACAGTAAGAGTTGTAAATACTTGAAAAAAGGGACAGCTGCAAAGATAGATGACAACCCCCCAAAAGTGTGAATACTAGAAAACTACAGGAGATGACACAAGGCAGTAGTACATGATTAATTACGGAAATGGCATCTAGAGGCAATTGCTGTGGGAGTTCAGAGAAAGGAGAATTGGCTTTTGCCAGAACTAGTTACAGAAAGCTCTAAAGGGGTAAAAATCAAGTTGAAGTACCAGCTATTGTTGATATCAATGTCTTTTTGTCAAGTTCTTGATTAGTCTTTAGGCATTGCAGATTTCAAATCCCCATGAAGAATGTAACAATTTTATCATTTTTGAGAGGATTTTTATTTTTTTTCATCTTGTTTTTGTTTTTCCTCCACTTAGTTGTGTAAGTGCTTCTGGGGGATCAAACCCGGGTCCTCCCACATGCCTGGCAAGTGCTCTACTGCTGAGCTCTCTCTCCAGCTCCCAGTTTTACCATTTTCTAATAACCGATAAATATCGCTCCTGATTCAGGAGAAGATAGATGGTTTGCTGAAGTCCAACAATGAGAACATTGATTCCTAGAGTCAAGTTTATGTGACATCAGAACTGTATATTTCTTCATTACCACCTCCTTTAGTACAAATTTCTTCCGTTTCCCCTCCTTTTCCTCCTTTCCCTCTTTCTCTTTTCTCTCCACCTCCTCCGTTGAAGGCAAAATGATGGATGTGGAGTTCATGGTAGACTAAATAATCTAACCAATTTGTCCCAGCAAGACTAGGAGTATTGTTTTGTGGACTTGAGTGTTTTACATCCAGTTATTGGAAACAATAGAAACGCTGTGACTCATTTCTTATAAGCAATACCTTCCTCAAGCTTATGGGCATGTCCTCCTCTGAATGCTACCCCCTGGAGCAGCTCCAGTCTTCTCTGCAAGGAAGAACAAGAAGTGCTTGGGAGGGGGTCATTGCTGGGTTCAAAATCTGAAGGGAGGGGGTGGTGGAAGCAATAGTTGAAGAAATAATTCATCCTGAGCTTTCCCCTGGATGCCCAGCCTTTCCCAAGTTCAAAAATGATTGCTTTTTTCCAGGCCAAGTATTTATTGTTACTTTCTTAGGAAAAGAAATATTAAGTATCTATAGCATACCAGCCATTATAGTGATACTTTATATAGTCTCAATCAATTGAATTACACTTAGTTCTTATAACCACATAAAATTCATAGGCATAAATATAATTTTAACAATAAAGAAGCTAGCCTCGGACAAATAATTTGCCAAATTTCAACACAAATAACTCGTAGAACTGAGTTCAAATCCAGGTCTATCCTGGCTCCAAAACTCTAGTTTTCTCAACAGTGCTACAGCATATTGACCATTCAGCTTTCTAAAGTTGCTCATCCAACTTCCAACTACATAACCTAAAGCCTAAAGATGAAATAGCCCCAAGAAATATGGGAGTGACATCTGTTCCATTAATCACTGTATCCCCAGTTCCTTGCCTCATATACAGCAGATCTCTGTTGACTTGAAGAAATTTAGAGATACAAACCCCATCCCACTCCAGCTTGGAGTTCACATGCCTTACTGGCTGGCCTGTCATCTGATCTAACCATTGCTGCCAATATTTGGCTTACCTTTCATTTGGCTTACCCTGTTCTCTACCTTTCTGCCTTTGACCATAGAAACTTTAGAAATAAAGCAACTCAAAGAAACTTTTTTGAAACCTGAAACAGTTTTTGCTATAGTGATTGTTTTGCTGTTTTTATTTTACTTTGACCATGCAACAGACTTCTTCCCCAAATCTTCCTTTTCTTCTTGCCCTGAAAGCAATAATGATAGAGCTGGAACTAAAACAGTTTGAAGCAAATAACACAATACATTTTTTCAATGGAGACACATTCTGTGTTTTCTTGGCTTATAATTCAGTGCCCAAACCAAAATGCCTCTGTTTCACATTTGGAAATAATTTTTATTTATATATAAATATGATTTTTTTCACAAAGCTTATTTTCAATCTATTTGTTGACTATCCATATGCTAAAGACAGAAATTTATCTTTCAACCTTTGAAGTAGATCTTCTTATAACAGGTCTTTATAAAAACCCATTGCAAATGGTTATGCAACCTAAAAGCCTTTTTTTTTATTAAGGAGTTAAGTTGTTGTGCAATCATAAATATGTATAAAGTAACAATATGATATACATTTAATCCTAAATCATAGTTACCCTCACATCACTCACATCCCAGTCTTTTGATTCTTCTATATTATGCCCCTACACTAAGATCCTACTTTAATTTCCACATACAATGCACTGAATACAATCATTCTAAATTCAGTCCACTTCAAATATGCTTTGGATCAATTCCAAGTGACATGCATTTGGCCCAGCAAATTCAATGTATAAACACTCAAGAATTAGAACCAGTTCTAGCTGAATTGAAAAATAAAACCATTGCCTAATGTAATCTAAATTAAAACAAATATCAAGTAACCAAAAATTGAGAGTGTATTCCCATTTCTATTTCCCACTGCTAAAACTCAGGACAGGCAACTTCGAAGAACAGACAAATAACTTTTTGAAAGGAACCTTAAAACTAGTAAACATAGTTGCTATTCAACTATTTCAGAGTTTTGGACATGTCATGTTCTTTCTACTCGGCTCCCTATTTCAGCAAACCCAATTGAAAGTTAATTGGGTTGGTATGTGAACTGCATCCCCACCCCTCCCCCTTATGTTCCCAGGAATGAGCATAGTACCAATAAAGCTTTGTTGTTTTCCATACGTAATCTGAATGTGGAGTCTGCATTTATTACAATCAACTGAAATCAGTCCAGTGGTTCCAGTGCCCTTTAAGGAGGTAGCTCTGAATCCTGGAGGTGAAGGAGACCATACTAAGAGGTGACATACCAGACACCTACTGCTACCTCTTTATTCACCACAGAGGGAAGACCACATGATAAAGAAAAACTCATAGCTGTGTCTCGGTCTCTTTGTAGCATCTCTTCTCTTAGACCTGGTTGGAATCACAGGGTGCCACCTTGTGTATAAGCTGACAATTTACTTCCCAGTTCCACAAAGGATCAAGATAGTCTCAAAAATAATCAGCCCGAACACTCTGTATTTTATTAACCAAGGGAAAATGAGGCAGATGTAATTGAAGCAGATTTGAAAACACACAGCTCCAGAGGATCCATGACACTTGAATTTGAATCCCACCCACAATCTGCCCCATTTGTCATCCTACCCCAGACCAGAAAACATACCCAATGCCTCACACATGGAATAGATTGATACCGCACACTCAGATTCTGGAATAGGGAAACCAGAAATAAGTAAAACTCTTGTGATGGAGCTAATTAATCTGACTTGGACATTTATCTGTGTCTGACAGCAAGTGAGCTATATAGATTAAATTTCAGGACTTCGGATTTGTGAGAAGCACTCATTTTTCTTAAGATGATGAATATGATCTTACTTGAGTAAAGTACATGATAGTGATGCTTGAAAAACAGAATTTGAAATAGGGAAATACAATTGTTGGAGAAAGGCCATGGTAGGTAAAATAGGATCCTTTTTAATGCATTGACCTTGTCCTGAAGAAATTCCACATTCACACAGAACCAGTTCTAAATTCAGAACAGCTGCCATTCAACTGAAACCACTGTCACATTCATAGAACTAGCTGAACCTTTCATATTTTCCATAGGGAGTTGGGTTGGAGATTCTGGGGCTTTGGGGACAGGTGGTGGCAACAGGTGCACCTGCTGTTGATTCTGTGTCCAGTGACATATATTCAACTCACCTTTCTTCCCTGACTTCCTCCACCGGCTCATCGTTTTTCCTTCAGTATCTCTGGAAGGTAACTGGGAAGGCTGTATCTCTTGGCTTGAAGGCTGTCTAGTCTCACTGCCTTGCTGGCACCCCTCAGACTACAACTAGGATCAGAGAATTGAGCTTGCTGGGGTCCAAAGTGTTCGCGGAGAGGACTCCATTGCTAGGAAACCTGGGTTGCTATTCCAAATGTGGCTCCCCTTACCTACTTTTATTCTGTCCCTCACCAACAAAGGATTAATGTTTATAAGCACAATTTGTGAATGGAGTATGCTCCTGGAATCCTGAACTAAAGTTGTGAATTGATTTCTCTTGTCTTTGTTGTCCCTAGAACAAATTAGCCTGTTTCCTATGGTAATAGGTACTAGGATCCCTCTAAATTCCAAAGTGGCTTATTAGAAGGCAGAAAGAAAAGCAACTTTGTTTCTCTTCATAGGAAGATAGGTTTACTTGTCTTTCATCAGCTATTAATGGGAACTTTGGCAGGACAAGAAACAGGAACTGTTGAAATAAAACACAGTAAATTACTTAGACATTATCGGCTCACCCGAACCCCTCATCTTGTTTCAGAAAGAATTTCAGGTAGTTTTTTTGTTTGTTTGTTTTGTTCTGTTTTTTTGAGAGAGACGGAGGGAGGGAGAGAATCAATTTTATTTAGTTTTCCATGTGGCCTTCAATGCTCTGATACTTTATTGTGTATGTGGTGCTGGGGTTCGAACCCATGTCCTTGCACATCCCAAGCAATCGCCATAACCACTGAACAACTGCTCCAGCCCCTTCAGATAGTTTTGACAGTAGATAAAATGCACTGGGATGGCATTTGGGCTCTAAATTTCCTAGTAGCATTAAATCAGCAAACCTTGTCCGCTTCACAGTTCATAATGTCCATTCAACAATATAAGTGTTTAGGCGATTTACAACTGTTCCTTGTCCTAATCTGAATGTCCAAGAGTCTTCATAAATAGAACAACTAGTTGGTATAACATTTATTTCAGCAGTATCTTTTTTTTTTTTAAACAGAGAGAGACAGTGAGCAAGAGAAAGAATCAATTTTATTTAGTTTTAATTTGGCTTTTGTTGGTCTGACACTTTGTTGTGTACGTGGTACTAGGGTTTGAACCTGCGTCCCTGTGCACACGAGGCAAGAGTGGAAACTGTAGAGCCACCGCTCCAGCCCCTCAGCAGTATCTTTACAATAGACACAAAAGGGGTTTCCTTCGGGCTGTTTCTTGTAGTGACCCTCCATGTAAGCTGCTGCCATCAGACTCACACAAGCCCAAACAATCCTGCAGAGGTTAATATGTGCCTGGATGTTTGAGGCCAAGTCCCATTAGATGCAAATCTGGGAGTGTGAACGGACACCATGAGCTCCAGACAATCCTCCCTGAATAGTGTTTTTCTCTCTACTCTCTTCCCTGTAAACTTAACTGAGAGAGCTCAAAACTGTGCTTTACTACAATTGCCTGAAGTGTGGTTCTTTATGGTGCCCAGTTAAGGGCAGGATCATATGGCTTAAATGACCACACGCCTTGAATGACCATGTGGTAGAGGACAGAGTTAATGGGGTTTTTTAAAGTTGTTTGTTTGGTTTTAGTCTGCCTAACAAGGACCAGGGCCTGACTAGAAAGCTATGCTTCTGATGTTGCTGTAAGCTAAGGATGTATCAACTGGCAGAGCCAAGAGCTAATTTGATCTTTGAATAAACGGGGTGTGCATTGCTATCTCAGGTTAGAGGGCATTGGAAGGGGAGGTGGTGAAAGTTTACGCATGCTGCATCCACATGGAGGTTGTCTAGCAGGTGGCAGTAGCTGCTGTTAGGCAGTTTTGTTTTTTAGCTGGACTCTTCTTCCAGCGCTTACATTATGCCTTTACTTAGAAAGCCCCAGGTCTAACGACCCCTGGTCTTGGGCAGCTTTACGTAGCCCATCAGGGTGTCCCAAGGCTAGTCTCAAAGGAAACTGAGTTTCAGAGTATCCACTTTTTTCCCAGTACTGGGGAATTGAAACCAAGGGTGCTCTGCCATCAAGCTACATTCCCAGTTCTTTTTATTTATTTTTTATTTTGAGACAAGGTCTAGTTAAGTTGCCCAGGGTGGCCTCAAACTTGCCTTCTCCTGCCTCAGACTCCTGAGTTACTAGGATTACAGGTACATGCCCCCATGCCTTGCACAGTGTGTGTGTGTTTAAAGGAGAACATCAGACACTCCTACTCAAAGCCATGCAGGGGACACTTAAGTACCCGGTCCCCATCTTCCACTAGTTTTCCCAGCACTGGGCATTCTCCTCTAGGGCGGGTATGTAAGACTGTGCCTACAGATGACCCAGGCCCCCATTTTCAGATAACTTAAGATGATCTGCACAAAGAAACTCTGAAAGTGGATGTCAGTTTGAGGACCAATTTTACCGCTGTATTGATGTCCTCTACTAGGTTGGGAGGCAGCGATAGCTTGGTCTGCAGCTTGCTGCTTGAAGATCCTACTAACTTTATGGTCCTTTCTCCTACTACTTCATGAAGATGAAATGGCCTAAGTAATACATTTTAGACCATATATAAAATGGATCCACAGTCATTTAAAAATGGGCCTGAGTTTGTGCCCACTCAGAGATGCTAAAACAAACTACATTTGAAACCTATTTTAGGCCTAGAAATAAGTCTGGAACATTTTGCCAAAATATTAGCAAGAGAAATGACATTGCTGGGGAATGGTGATGGTAAGGAGAAATCCTTATTTTTCATTTTATAAACTTCTCTTTATTGATATTATAATTAATAACAATATAATTAATAATAATAATAATAATCCTAGATAGATTGTTTCAAAAACTCATTTAAAAAAATTAAAGTCTGAACCTGGTACTGTGATATACACCTGTAATCCCAGCTGCTTGGGAGGCTGAGGTAGGAAGATCTAAGTTTAAGGCCAGCCTGGGCAACTTAGTGAGACTCTGCCTCAAAATTTAAAAATGAAAAGGACTGGGAATGTTGCTTAGTAACAAAATGTCCCTTTCCCTAGTGTTCAATCCATACTACTGCTAAAAAAAAAAGGAAAACAAATTAAAAATTGGTAATAAACCTTGGGTTTTGGAGAAAGACAAAGCTGGTCCTGTGTGTTCTATAACTCTGGTTACATTGTTTAACATCTGTGACTTTGTGTCATGGATATAATGTGCCCATCTCACAGGCTCCTTATAAGAAGTAAATGAAGCAACACAATACAAATTAACATAATACTTGGCAAATAGTAAAGGACCCCAATCAACATTAAGTCTATTGTTTCTTTTCCTTCCTTCTGCTTTTTTACTTTCATAGTTTAAGGTAATTAAAATTTAGATAAAACTGGAACTGTAGCACACATAAGATAAAAACTTTGAGTTTGGGTCCCATCAACTACCTAGGCGTGGAATGAAATGATTATTCAAATCATTGTGACCATAGGACATTGCCAAAGAGATAGCATTAGATCTTTCAAAATGACAAGATCATATCATTATTAGAGACCCATTTATATGTAAACAGAACCAGAATCTCTAAAAACCAGATTTGCTTCCAAAAGTTTGATTCAAAAACTATGAATTACCCAGCTTGATCCAATAAGTTTCAAGTTTTCAATTTTGTGAATATTTCAATGGAATTGATGCAGGTGCATTAAAATAGGTTGGAAATCAATCTAGTTCTTCTATATTCTTCATAATATTTATACATACATACATATTTGTGTGTGTATGTGTGTGAGAGAGAGAGAAAGAGAGAAGAGGGGGGACAGGGAGAGAGAAAGAATCAATTTTATTTTATTTTTTCATCTCGTTTTTGTTTCTCTGACACTCTGGGAATTCAACCAGGGTCCTTGTGCATGCCAGACAAGTGCTCTACCACTAAGCCACTGCTCCAAACCTATAAATATTTTAAATGTTCTAATTGTTTACCTATTACTTTTCTCAAAAGAATATATCTATAAAAACATAATAATGAAAGTTAACATAAGTAGTATATTTGTTGGTCAATATTTTTTTCTTCCCAAAGATAGAGAGAGAGAGAGAGA